>JBBBDQ010001715.1:3197500-3205000 GCA_037127315.1 Ascarosepion bandense | reverse complement strand
TCGTCAGAAATTTGGAAACGGTCAGCTGTACTGTTTGGCATTCGCACCGGAAGCTCCAGTATTAACATTTCCGAGTTTTAGGGTTTCAATCTGAGGACAGTGCAGAGGATTCCAAAAGAGATGGATGTGTCTAATGGTGATTACGAAGGTGCTTGGAGTGATCATTAATAATGGCGACATTATGTTTCCATTCATCTTCTTACAGGGCTTCAGTTTCAACACGGAGGCTTTCATCAAGTGTCTTGAGGAGGTAGTCCCCTCCCCCCCCACTCGGTCAAGATATGACTGCTGAAAGACCCTATGTCTGGTAACAGGGCTCTGCACCATGCCACACAAGCAGGAGAACCCAATCATGACTGTCAGACAATTTCTGCAACCACATCATATCATCATTTACATCTGGCCACCTACCTCCCCAGATTGCACTCTCCTTGATTATGTGTGAGGTGCAGTTGAGTGAGAGATCAACAAAACTCCTTATAGCTCCAAAGATGAACTGAAGACAAGGATTATGGAAGCATTCACCAACTTAAACAAGGAGACCGTCCAGAAGAGTTGCTGGAGATTCCGAATCATCTGGGGCTGTGTTTGAAGCCATTGGTGATTTTATTGAATAAATCTCTACTCTTTAGTATTTCAAGATATTTTTGTTTAATTTTGAAAATATATCTCTTAAAATGAGTTGTCAGTATTATTTTGAGTTTTGCGCAATTTAAACGACAATTTATCAATCGCAGCTTGCTTATATTTACACACACGCATACATATGCGTGTGTTATTATCTATCTATCTTGTTTTGTCTAATTCTATATCTCTATCTGCCTGATTTTCTGTATTTGTTTCTATCTATCTATCTATCTATCATAGCATGTTAGTCTATCTATCTATCTATCTATCTATCTATCTTATGCCGCACATACCTAAATCGATCTGAATAATTTTGTTCCTCTCTATCTACCTCTTGCTATCTCCCTCCCTCTCTAATTCTGTTAATCTATCTATCTATCTATCTATCTATCTATCTATCTATCTATCTATCTATCTATCTATCTATCTATCTCAACCTGTTCATATCTATCTATCTATCTATCTATCTATCTATCTATCTATCTATCTATCTATCTATCTATCTATCTCATAATCTTTTATTAAAAATTCTTTAAAAAACGAAGGAAAAGAAACATCATAATTGTAAAAATAAATAAATAAAAAACGTTAACAAACTGTTAAAAACAAAGGTACATAGTCCTGTTATAAAAAAAAAATGTATTTGATGGTCTTTGTTTACACCAGTAAAACTCCCACTCTTTTTTGTGCCTTTTTGACAACGCAATTCTTTACTTCCTTTTTCTGGAAAAAATGGCTTCATCAGTTCTCTGCTTTCAGTACTTAAAATTCTTAGTTTTGTTTTTGTTTTTCTGTTACTTTTTTTTTTATCTTTTTAGTTTACAGCCCTCTATCCTCCGTATTTTTCCGCCCCCGCTTGCTTGCGGATGAGTGACCTTGTTAGGGTCCATAGCACTTATGATTTCCTTTGTGAAGGGCTATCCTTCTCTATTTCCAACTGTAGAAACCCTTGTCTTTCTTCAGTTGTGCTTTTGATGTCTATGACAAAGAACTCAGTTATTTAGAAAGAGAAAAGAAAAAAGATAAAAAGTTTAATGTCAACCAAAGTATAAGGAAATTAATGCATTTAATTGATTTATTTGTGTGTGAGTTTTACATCTAAATCAAAGATTTAAAAAAAAACATTTGACCACCGAAACCTCGAACCTAAAAGAAAGAAAGAGCGAAAGAAAGAGCGAAAGAAAAAAAGAAACAAAGAGCGAGAGAAAGAAAGAAAGAAAGAAAGAAAGAAAGAAAGAAAAAAGAAAGAAAGAAAGAAACTAACAAACAAACAAACAAAAGTTACAAAACAAATAAAAACAAAACAAACCGGAAAGCAAATTCCTTGAAGGAAAAGGAGAAAGAAGAGGAATTTTTAAAGACTCGGTAAACCATTTTTTTTTGTTGTTGCTGTTGTTCAATTTAATATTATTTGTCATCAACATAAGTTAACTTTTGTTTGAACGATATTTTTACTCTTTAACCTTGTACTGAAAAAATATAGAAAGAGAAAGAGAGATATAAAAGGATACAAGAAAATAAAGAAATAACGAAAGAAAGAAAGAAAGAAAGAAAGAAAGAAAGAATAGAAAAGAAAGAAAGAAAGAAAGAAAGAAAAAGAAATAAAGAAAATAAAGGAGGATACAAAGAAAGAAAGAAAGAAAGAAACTAAAGGAAAGTGGGATACAACAAAAACAAAGAGAGAAAGAAAAAGAAAATAAAAGAAAGGAGGATACAAAGAAAGAAAGAAAGAAAGAAAGAAAGAGGGCTACAAAGTGAGAAAGAAAGAAAATAAAAGGGATACAAAGAAAGAAAGAAAGAAAGAAGGAAGGATAAACAGAGAAAAAGAAAGAAAATAAAAGAAAAGGGATAGCAAAGAGAGAAAGAAGGATACTAGGAAAGAAGAATAAAAGAAAGAAAACGCGAGCAAGCAGAAAGAAAGAAAAAAGAAAGAAAAGGAAATAGTGACATAAAAATGAAAAACAAAAAAATAAAAGAGCGCAAAAAAGAGATTCTATGAAAAAAAAAAGGAGAGAACAAAACTGACGGGTAACTTTTTTCTTTTTTTTTTTTTTTTTTTTTTTTTTTTACCCGGTAAACCATTTTTTTGTTTTTGATTTATTTAATTTACTACCTTTTTTATTTATCAACATAAAACTTTGAACGTTATTTTACTTTTTAACCTTGTACTGAAGAAAGAAAGAAAGAAAGAAAGAAAGAAAGGAAAATATTTGTGGTTATTTTCAAAATTTGCCTATTTTGCCAGTCAGGAAGACCTTCAACTTTTTCCCCCACCCTTTCTTCTCTGACTATGAGTTCCTGTGATGTGGGTCGCATGTAAATATACATATATGTCAGTGTGTGTGTGTGTGTGTGTGTGTGGAGAGTAAAAAATATCTCTTACCTAACCACATCATAATATAAGTATACAATATATAAACTAACTACGTATGTACCACACCTTATTCGTCTCTCTCGACATTTATATCACCATAGACACAAAAAAAAAACACGTTTTGTTAGTGATTCCTCTCAGCACATAGATTTAAATCACGTATACACGCACTTAAATTTATGTTTAGTACGTAAAAAATGCATATGGACCAATTGACACTATATACTTGAAAAGGAAACTACATTGACCAGTCTGGAAAAATCAGGAATCTTCTATCTTTTTTCAGTGCACAGACCCAGTTGAAACGTGACGAATAGAGATTTTTTTTTTAAGATTTTGAATTTTTCACCGAAGTCCCCCCCCCCCCCCGAAATTACAAAGCTTCTTATTTAATATAAAATACGTACATCTATAATATCGTGAGAGTTATCTAAAGAAAAAGAAACAAAGAAAAAAAAGGTCATTGGCAATAATCAGGAGTCTTGGAACTTTATTCTGGAGAGGGTGACCGACTCCGTAGTTTTGTTTTCGTTGGGAACCTACAGAAAACAGGAAAACAGATTCATAAAATCTTGTTTTGTTTTTGTCTTTTGACAAGGAAAAATAAGGTGTGAAACAATTCCAGGAGTTGGCTTCTTTTATGAAGACCTGAAGGTATTTTTTTCTTCTCTCTTTTATTGTTTTTTCTAAAAATTAATTTTAAATTGATTTTTTTTTGTTAGACTCAAATTCAGTATTTTGGTTAAAAAAAAAAAAAAAAAAAAACGGCTGAAGAGAAAGAATAAAGAATTTGGCCGAATAATTTAAACATTAAGGATTTTTTATTTTCATTTTATCATCTTAAATTTTTAAAAAGGAAGATAATTTAATTAATAAGACGGAAAGAATTTTTAAAAATATTTATTTTAAAAATCCCTTTTTCAACAGGGACTTCTTGGCAAAGTTTTCATTCCTAAGTTCAAAAACAAATATTTTGAAATTGAATTGAATGATACAAAAATTCATTGTTAGATTTTTTTTCTTACCGGGTTGTGAAGATTTCAGTTAATTTTTAAATAAATAGTTCTTTTTTTTTCTTTAAAAATACTATTTAAGTTTTTATGATGTATAATTTAATTAAACTGTCTAAATCCGTAAACGATTTTTTAAAAAAATCATTTAAAAATGTCTTTACCTCTTTTTTCGTTAATGAATGTTTTTCCTTCTAATTCTGTCGATATTTGATTTTAAATATAAATAATTATTAAAAATATTCATTTATTTTTTTTAAAGTCATTGTATGTTTTAATCTTAAAGAAATTGTTTTGTATTTTAAACTAAAAACTAAATCCTCCCTTTATTTTTTTTTTTTTTGACATTTAATTAGAATAATTTTATTAGCAACTGAAAGTGAAATGTACATGAAAATTATCAATTTCTTTGTCTTAATTACAAGCGACGGCATCATAAATTTGCTTATTTTTACTTACAAAAATATTTTTGTATATATATCATGCCAGACTAGATACCAATTAGCAAAAATTAGACTTTTAAAATGATTTTAAAAAGATTTTAAATACAAAAAAGTGACCATAATAACAAAAACAAAGCCTGCCGCGTTACTCACCTAAAAAATCTACATTGTTTAATAATGTCAATAAGAAAGAAGAAAAAAAACTCTTTATTGTTATTTTTTTAAAAAATCTATTGTTAAAAAGGTTAACATGTGAAATATGTTAAAAAAATCAAGGTTTTTAGACTAGATTGAGAGTTTAAAAAACAAAAAATAATTCATTCTTTAACTTTTTGTTATGACATATTTTAAATTTTTAGTCTTATTTAGCATTTTTAGTTGTTACTATTTTTAATTATTATCGTCACGTATGATCGCTTGACAATTAACAGGATTTTTAATTGTTTTAAATCCGGATAATATTTTTTATTATTTTTAAAAGGAAAAAAATTGTATTTTTTTGCCCTCTCTCTCTCTCTTTTACACAGTCTACTCGTTGATTTCGTCCATTTAAAAATTTTCTCTCTTCCTTCCTTTGATACAATTTTTTCTTCTTCTTTCCTTTCTAACTTATTTTCAAGGACACCTTTTGGCTTGAAAAGAAAAAAAAACAGTGAAGATAAAGAAACAAGTTTATAAATAGATTCTTCTCGTTTCTTTTTCTTTCTTTTCTTTTAAAAAGTTAGATATTTTTTTAAATCTCAGAAAAAAAAAACTGTAAGTTCTGTTTTACTTTTTTTTATTTTATAAAAAAAAGTGGCTGATGGATTTTTTGTCTCTTATTGTTGAACTCAGACTGGCCCTGACTTGCTTTAAAAAATGTTTCTTTTTTCATTTTTGACCGTTTTATTTGGACTCATTATGAGTCCAGATAAAAATATCCCTATGTGTCTACTTTTTATTAGGCGCATTCTTTTAAAAGTGTCTTTTCAACTTTTTTAAGACTAGAGGCAATGAATACTTTAAGAGAGGCAATGGATACTTCTTTTTTCTTTTCTCTCTTACTTTGTTTTAAAACAATAATACTCATAAGTTAACTCATGAATTATTCCAACAAGAAAAGAAAATTGAATAATTTTTTGACGACTTTTATTTAGGAACGTTTCCAAATATATACCTACCATTTTTATATTTGTAATTTATTTTTAGTTTTAACTAAAAACTGAAACTTGTTTTAAAAAACAAAACACATAAAAAATGATCCCAAACACAAAAAACAAAAGTGAAAATATGATGATTTTTTTTTGTTATGTAATAATTGTTATTTTGAAAATTTTTGTAATATTACTTTTTATAAATGTGAAAAATTATATACCGAAAAAAGTGATCACATCTTCTTGGTTTTTAAAATTAAAACTTACTTTCAATAAAAAAAAGAGGAGACATTTATTTCTTCATTTAGGCTTTGTCAATCTTTTTACAATACTTTTTTGTTTTTTGAGTTAGAAAAAAAGTTAGAATTTCATTCTTTCGTGAAAGTCGTAAAAATAAAATAAATGAATGGGTTTGCTAAAATTTTTATATTTTGAGAAACAATTTCACTACTTTCTGGAAAAATGTGTATTTTTTAAATGTATCATTTAAAAAAGGATAATCCCATATTTTTCGAAAAACTAACATTATTTTTTAAAATTTAACTTAAAATCCTTGTTGTTGTTGCGATGGTGTCTGTTAAATTTAAAGAAATTATTTAATGTAACTTTGTACCTCATGATTGTGAGTAGTAAACATAAAAGCACTTTTTATCATGTACTGTTAGATTTTGGTCGCTTCC
The DNA here is from genome assembly GCA_037127315.1 of Ascarosepion bandense. Lineage (NCBI taxonomy): Eukaryota > Metazoa > Mollusca > Cephalopoda > Sepiida > Sepiidae > Ascarosepion > Ascarosepion bandense. The sequence goes on along the minus strand of JBBBDQ010001715.1, from coordinate 3,198,733 downwards.
GTTTATTGTGGTTATATTTTTCTCTTCTGTTCATCTTTCTATTTCTGTCTATTTGTTCATCGTTTCTATCTATCTATCTATCTATCTATCTATCTATCTATCTATCTATCTATCTATCTATCTATCTATCTATCTATCTATCTCGTTCCTTATCTATCTATCTATCTCGTTCCTTATCTATCTATCTATCTCGTTCCTTATCTATCTATCTATCTATCTCGTTCCTTATCTATCTATCTATCTCGTTCATCTATCTATCTATCTCGTTCCTTATCTATCTATCTATCTCGTTCCTTATCTATCTATCTATCTCGTTCCTTATCTATCTATCTCGTTCATTATCTATCTATCTCGTTCATTATCTATCTATCTATCTATCTCGTTCATTATCTATCTATCTATCTATCTCGTTCATTATCTATCTATCTATCTATCTCGTTCATTATCTATCTATCTATCTATCTCGTTCATTATCTATCTATCTATCTATCTCGTTCATTATCTATCTATCTATCTATCTCGTTCATTATCTATCTATCTATCTATCTCGTTCATTATCTATCTATCTATCTATCTCGTTCATTATCTATCTATCTATCTATCTCGTTCATTATCTATCTATCTATCTATCTCGTTCATTATCTATCTATCTATCTCGTTCATTATCTATCTATCTATCTCGTTCATTATCTATCTATCTATCTATCTCGTTCATTATCTATCTATCTATCTATCTCGCTCATTATCTATCTATCTATCTCGCTCATTATCTATCTATCTATCTCTGCTCCCTTATCTATCTATCTATCTCGCTCCTTATCTATCTATCTATCTCGTTCCTTATCTATCTATCTATCTCGCTCCTTATCTATCTATCTATCTATCTCGCTCCTTATCTATCTATCTATCTATCTATCTCGTTCATTATCTATCTATCTATCTCGTTCATTATCTATCTATCTATCTCGTTCATTATCTATCTATCTATCTCGCTTCTCATTATCTATCTATCTATCTCGTTCATTATCTATCTATCTATCTCGTTCATTATCTATCTATCTATCTCGTTCATTCATCTATCTATCTCGTTCATTATCTATCTATCTATCTCGTTCATTATCTATCTATCTATCTCGTTCATTATCTATCTATCTATCTCGTTCATTATCTATCTATCTATCTCGTTCATTATCTATCTATCTATCTCTGCCTATCTATCTATCTATCTATCTA
>JBBBDQ010001715.1:3187500-3190000 GCA_037127315.1 Ascarosepion bandense | reverse complement strand
AAAAATTTGCTTAAAAATGGATGCATTTTCATTGCATTTTTACAGAAAATCATAGATAGAAATGCAATCCAAACGATTCTTTTCACCCAGATCATATGGTACACAAACATTGTATCGATCTGAGTACCAAAGCTTCACTAAGTGCTCACGGATGGTGAATTTTGATAAATTTCAGTATTTTGTAATATGGGTTATTCTCAATGTCTTGATTTGATTGTCATCTGTAGTGGGGCGTCTGCTTGAGTATAATTCATCAATAAGGCTACAAACATTAACTCTAAGCTTAGCAAACCACTTCCATACAGTTCTGTAAGCTAAAGCACTCTCACAGTACACAACATAACTTTTTTGTTGCTTGCGAGATATTTTTGCCTTTAAAGTAATGAAAAAAAGCATCAAGTTTCTAAAATGCATTTTATCTTCCATTTTCATAAGGGTTCAAAATTAAAACAATTTAGTAATTTTAAACTTTCTTTCTCAAGAGATAGTTTGAATAGTTTGCTCTAATCAGAAATGTTGGTTGGTTGGTTGTTTTGTTTTATGGCATATCAACCTCGGTGGGTCATTTATTGCCAACTAATTTTTTTTATTATTTATTGCTGGTAATACCTTTTTCTTTCAACAATTTATTGTTTTTATATAACTTTTTGTGTCTAGTAATACTTTTTTCTTTTCGAGTATCAAGATTCATTGGGATTTGTTTTTAAGGGCAGGATCCCCAAGTCCTACCCTGTTATTTAACCCATAACTGGAGGGAAGGGACGGGTTAATACCTTTCCCAAGGGTACCAGTGCTTAAGTGAATGCAGGGCATTCAACTGGAATTCGAACTCGGCTCACTGATTTCCCTTTCCGAGCCGATATCCACTGCACCACCATGCACATTCGTCACTAAAACGCTTACAGCACCTGGTATTCCCAAGCGGTCATCCATCTAAGTACTGACCAGGCTCAACGTTGCTTAACTTTGGCGATCGATCGAGAACCGGTGTATTCAACATGATATGGCCGTAAGCCGGTAATCAGAAATGTAATTATTTACAGATTTGATAGATTTGATGTGATCTAATGTGTTGGAACATGGATGGTTAAAAATCGGCAGGAACTTTTTGGACAACCCAATATATATGAGATAACAATTTTTATATATCAAAAACTGTTTTTGGAGTAAAGATTTATAACAAAGTGGAAAAAAGGTTTTGTGTAACATGTCTCATCCCTTATGACATGTCTTATCCCTTATGACATGTCTTATCTCTTATGTTTTAATTAGTCTACATTTGTTTCCATTAATGTGATTACACATGTGGATGAATGAGTGATACAGAATTTTAAATTTTGAAAATATATTCTTTTTGATAATGTGTTTTAATCTAGTCAGTTAAAAGAATCTAAATGAATTACATACCCAAAACACATTAAAAAAAACAAAAACACATTATTAAAAAATTTTTTCAAAAATATTTTCAAAATTTAAAATTCCCAGAGTCTCTTGTACATACATTTGTAGTCATGTCAACAGAAACAAATCTAGTCACAGAAAAACAATTTTTATACACCAAGGAACAATATTGAAAGAAAAAAATTCATGTGGCTAAGTGGAAAATAGTTTTTGTGTGACGCATTATGAAGTCCTAAAGGACAAAACACGTCACACCAAAACTCCCCCCCCCCAATATATATATATATATATATATATATATAGTCATCCACAGACAGTTCTGTTTTGCTGTATCACAGCTCATCAGTACGGTTAGACTCAGATTGCTTTTTAACCCAGGATTGAAACCAGACCAAACTGGCGTCAGTCAGCGATTCTACCTCTGAGCTATGGGCGCTCGGTAGAATGTGGCAGACTTTTTAGCATGTATATTATCATTATACATGCCCAATAGCTGTGAGTGTTCTAATTCATTGCTGAACGAACGATGCGTATATGCTAAAGTAGCTACTGTTTTTCAAAGTCTACCATTCTTCCAGAGTGCTCAATCAGGGTGTGAGAGCGTAATAGAATATAAGTAAAAGTTTGTCATGTTACCTTCAGTATGCCAATTCCAGAGTTTTGTCCACTCTTCAGGAGATAATGTTTGAAGTAATTATATATAATTATAACATCAGTTTATTACATTATTTTTAGTCGATACTCATATTCGAAATAGATGCTGCATTTTTAAAAATTTTAAACAGTGTGTATTACATTAATCCTCCTGCACACTCCAGTCTTTTTAGAATAAAAAAAAAGTTTGGCATCCATTTCAAATATTGGTATCCACTAACAGTAATTTGAAATCATAAAAAAGCTGGATTAAAAATAAATCCAGTAATTCTTTATGTATATGTATGAAGATGATGTGTGACAAGATGAAAAATGAGATCATATGCTCTTTTTGGCTTTCTTAGGTTAAAAATAAAATGGACAAAATCATAATTCAAATTGATTGCCTTAGCTTATCACCTCCCCAATTCCAGACTTGAAAGAGTGGCTGTTCACCCGTGTGGTG